>CAPT01000078.1:0-19820 GCA_001039675.1 Nakaseomyces delphensis CBS 2170
TATATATATATATATATATATATATATAATTTTTAGAATGTATTGTATTCCATTAGGATTTTTACTTTTTTTCTTTCCTTCCTTCTTCTCATTCATGTACACATTCGAAGTCGTTACATTAAAGTTAAGTAATTGTTGCGGTTCAATTAAATCCTTGATATTTTGTTCTTCGAACCATCTATATTGTTACACAAAATGATTCAATTGTTTTAATCGCTGCGCCGGCAAAATCTCTGCCCGGGAAGGGAAAGAAAAAAATTGAATCTTCACAGAGTTGACTAGATATAAAGATATATCTATTGTTTTCTAAAAGATCATCATTGTTAATTGGACAGGCTGATAAAAATACTTGTTGCTTCATTTTCAAGTTTTCATTAGGGCATATAGATTTTGCAGAAAAGAATAAACTGCCACATTTTAGAAGGCTACTGCGGATTGTTAAATTAAGTTATTGTCATTGTTGGGCATATAATTTTGGATCCCCAAGAATAGACTCAGGTAGATTAAATCCTATGATTAGACTTAAATGCTCCTCGATAAGCCGAATTCTAGGGGTGATAATCCATTAGAATCGAAACATGCGCAGATAGCGTTCTGGGAATCAATGGAGAATGCTCTTATACTGCCAAAATCACATTCCAAGTCTGACAATGAATACAATGTCAATTCAAAGCTGGTGAAATATATTAAACTATCTACTGAAAGTTATAAACAGGAAATAAAAACGGATCAGGATTTGTTCAGAATGTCGTTGTTATTTACTGAGTCAACACTCTTCAAATCTAACAAAGATTTCTGTATCAGCAAACTGTTGTCCCTGTTGAATATTGATCTATTAGAAATAAACATGAAATTTATTATCGTTTATATTCTACTATTCGAATCCAAAAAAGATGTGAACTCCCTTGAGATTATGTTGGATTACCAGGGGTATAACGTGTTTTATAATACGTTGTATACTGCACTGGCATATATTAAAAAGTATGGTACAGAACATGGGATAGCTGAGCATCAAATTACTAACACTAAAATGGCAGAATGGACAGATATCGATCTGAGTATACTTGAAGATATGAAGCAGATCTCGACAATTCTAATGGAGTTACTATTTTTGATCTTTAAATATGGTAGATGTGCGGTTGAGAATATCCAGGTTATCGACGATTTTTTCACGTATTTCCTTATGAATTCTATCAGGTCAGACACAACTGACGATATGTTCAATAACGCTCAATTCAAATTGTTGCTGGCTTTAAATGAACAATATATTCTATTCTCGAAAAAATATCAAATTGAAAACAAAGTTTTTAAATGTTTATTAAATTCCTCGGTGTCAAAGAGATTTGTAGAGCTCCTGCTATTGAAGTTTAACAGAGTTATTGAACCCTCATTGCAAATTATGATGTGTAAATTAATTTACCTTGTTGTTACTACTACAGAGAATAACGTTGCTATGAACTTCTTCTATTTAAACGATTTGAATGTCTTTATTGATGTCCTTATTAGGGAACTTCAGAATGTTAACGAAAACCAAGAGGTATTAAGAAACACTTTTTTAAGGGTATTATTACCATTACTTAAAAACACTGAAATTAGTATCACACATTACAGAAAAGAGGACTTAACTGATTTGTTTGAGTACCTATCAAAACCCGAAAATATTTGTGATAACTGTAAAATTACAGCTGAACATGAGACTACAGTCCGCTTAGCAAAACGATGTTTGACAGATATTGACTGGATAGAACCTGACCTATATGATGTTAGCTCTGTGTCATCAGCAGGGCAAAATAGCACTGAATCAAGCCTATGTTTGACGCCTTCATGTACCGACGGGTCACCTCCTATTGTGAGACCTAGACTTACAAAGGGATCCGTTGAACTTTCTGCAGAGTCTTTAACAAAAAGAAAAGAAAGAAGTAAAATCCCACCACCACCACCACCTCCATCCAGGAAAAGGTGATCTCATTCCATACACAAAGATAAATATATTTGACGATTTTTAATGATTTATTCAACCTAGACAATTTTTATACAGATATACCCTACCACACAGCATTAAGATTTGTGCTCAGAGCACTAAGTGTCTGCACATTTATCTTTATTATTTTTGAAAATTCAAATATGTAGCGTATATTCTCTCATGAGTTATTTAGTGTTATGTATATATTTACATATACTTAAAGTTTGATTCTTAGGCCAGATGCCGGTACACCGATTTGAGAGATCTTAGCAATTTTATCAATCTTACCCTTTTCAGATGTATGGTATTTAGCCCCAGTTAGAGGGTCCTCAATAGCTTGGGAGTCCTTGTAAATAGGCGTGTGGGTAGCTGCACAGATATCGAACTCCGCGTATGGATCAAAGTCGATTTCTACAGCATCCTGGGCAACGGAATCACCTTTATTTTTGATTTTCTTGGCTTGGTCAGCACGGGGTCCAGAAGAAATTATCTTTAAGTATTCACCAGCAAAATAAGAAGCTTGAACAAAATTTTTGTTTTTATAACTTTGAATCATGGCAACTTGTAAAGCGTTACTATGGTGAGCAGGTGCCAGCTTGATCTTAGTAAAGTAAGCAGCCAGTTCCAAGTTTCTCTTCACATTTTCTGCAGATAGAGCACGACGTTCCAATTCAATGGATAGACCAAGAATATATTCTTTAGCTGTTTCCAGTGCCTTGTGAGCCAATAATTCTTGTTCCTCGTCATGTACAGCAAGGAAAAGTACCCTGTATATCACTTCTCTAAAAGTTTCAATGGCCGCTTCTAGTTTGTTGGCCTTGAATAGTTTGAAACCCTCATTAATTTTAGCTGTTACCACTTCCATTCCAGATGTTCTTGGCAAAGCTTCTTCTGGAAGATCAGCCTCTGCATTTGATCTAATATAACCAACGATAGGCGAAATTTCATTTGGAGTTGCAGCCATGTAGGTTCTAGCTCCCTCAAATACGTCCAAGAAATAACTTCTCAGTGGCTCAAAGTCTACAACACCAACTTGTTTATTTAGAGCTTGAGCAGCCGCTTCAAATGCACCAGATGCAGTTAAGACAGATACCAATTTGGAGTTCTTAACCCATAGAGCAGTTTCATTGTCAGTATCAACTATGATATCGTCATTTTGTTCATCAGCAGCTACTTCTTCGTCGCCACCAATTTGTAGATCATCGTCACCTAAATCCCAAGCGTCCTCATCATCAACAGCCAATTCCTCATCATCGAAGAAGACTTCCTCATCGCGAGCAACATTGGTTTCTTCTTTATTTTCACTCTCTGTTTCGTCAGCGCCAAAATCTTCAATTTGGCCCAAAACAGCCTTTTCAAAATATGATAATTCCGCTTGCTTCAGAGGCCAGGATTGCAAAGGTTCTGAAACGCAAGGTTCCTTAACATTATTAGATGGGAAAATTTCATTAGGTAATACGACATTCTGCTCATCAATACCAGCTTCTGACAAATAATAAGCAGCCAATTCTTCGTTACCATTTGCCTTAGCAATAGCATACGCTAACGGGTTAGAACCAGAAGCCGCAAATAGCTTGGCTCTGTTCTCAATAGAGTTCCTGTAAAATGAATTCATCATGACACTTGAGGTGGCGCCATGGTTTTCGGCAATCTTTTCCATTTTACTTAACTTCGATTGAGAACCAGTTATTGTGTATAAGAATGACAACTTATCGAATGCGTTTTGAGTTTGATAAATCATTTCAGTAAGAGAAGTATTACCTTGAGTAAGAGCCTCTTGACTTAGTTTATTCCAAGTGGCATCGTTATCCAATTTTTTGGCTTCTTCAGTTGCAACTTCAAGGTTGCCGTATTCCAACGCTAAATCAAATCTTGTTTGTGGATCTTGGACAAATTGTAGTGCAATTTCAGGGTAGCCAGATTTTTGCAAGTAAGAAATAATATTTTGACCAACTAGATTTGAGTTTTTGATTATACGTAGGACTTCCGGGAAGTTCTTGTTTACTAATGCCTTCTTGAAACGGTATTCGGTGGGGTCGATATTCAATACTTCCATTTCGCCATCTCGGTTTAGGGCATATACGAATTTACCTTGCACTTTGTGGATATATAGAGTCTTTTCCAAGGTTTTTATTATACCATGATCACCATTCAGTAATGAGTACCTAATATGGTTTAAAGTAGTGTATACAAGTACGCCGCTTTCATCCCATGCAGCGCTCTTGATTCTAATGGTTTCATGCATAGAATTAATCAGTTCTAGACGCTTGGTTGTGATAGTAATAGTGTGTTTACTCATCATTGCAAAGTATTGACCATCGTGAGAACAAGCAACGTATTTGACATTCTTGACGTGCATTTGGGCTACCTTCTTGCCTTGTTGCACATCAAACAAAACAACTTCTTTAGGCTGTAGCAGTAAGACGGTTCCTGGGGCAGCGTAAACCATATCGTTGACCGGATCATCCACATGAATTGTTTTGGTAACCTTGTTATCTAGGGTACGTACCTCAATAACCTGGTTTGTTTTGTTGTACACCGCAAATCTGTTACGTGCAACAAAAGTGGCACAAGACCCGACATCTTCAATGACACTAGTGGGTTCTACAGCCCCTGTGGGTTGTTTTGGCAAAACAACCAGGCCAAACTTGTCATTGCCTTCATTGATTAAAACAGAATGTTGAGATGGATTGTAAGAAATACTATGGAAAGCATTCCAGGTCTGCCCCAATTTATTCAAAGTAACGTATGGTAAAGACGTAACCTTCTTATTGTAATCAAAGCTCTGTAACTGCTTTTCCTTGTTAACGAAGATTAATTGGTTTTGGTAAGTTGTAGCAGCTGGTCTTTCACGGTCCAACTTAAAGATCATGATACCGGAATCATGAGCTGCACCAAACAGGCTCATATTTGGATGAGCTCTAATTAACCAGAATCTATCATTTTCTTTCTTGAATTGTTTAACTGGAGTTCTCTTATCCAGGTCCCAGATCCTCAATGTCTTGTCTTCAGCAACTGATAAAATCAAATTTTGCTCAGGATGGAAGACTACACAGTCTACGTTGTTTGTGTGACCTCTGCAGGTGTCAACTTCCCAAGCTTTGGTAGAGCTCATCCTCCACAACTTCACTTGACGATCGTCGCCACCAGTGACAATCAATGGAAGGGTTGGATGGAAAGAAGCCCAGTTTACGCCACGCGTGTGGCCCTCAAGTATAAATTTGACCTTCCAGTCACCGAAACCACCATCTAATAGGTTTTGTTGTGCAGATATGGCGTCTTCAAAGGATGCCATCCCTCCAGCAGAATGCTTTTTTCTTAGCCCGGAAATATCCCAAACTCTAACGGTCTCGTCAAGCGATGCAGATACAACCAAATCCTCAGTTGGGTGAAATTGAGCACACATAACAAAGTGGTTGTGGCCACTCAAACAGGACAATTCCTTACGGTTCTGCCAGTTCCAAATTCTAACAGTTTGATCATCAGAGGCTGAGATAACCCACGGCAACTCATTATGAAAGAAAACAGTACGCACATAATCCATATGGCCGTTCAATGTGTACAAACATCTATTGGTCTCTAAGGACCATATTTTGATGCTGGCATCGTCACCAGCTGAGACAAATATTGGCTGTGTTGGATGGAAATCAACAGCACGAACCGGACCTTCATGGCCTTCAAATCTGTGCAAAAGCGTACCCATTCTATAGTCCCACAATTGAATCGTAGAGGAGAATAAGGCAACCAGAGCCCACGGTCTAGAAGGATGAAAGGCAATACCTTTAGCCCTGGTAGACTTGGATTCAAATTTAGTTAACAACTTCATACTTTTTTAGTATAGTTTTTAGTTTTCTTGAATCCTAACGTTCACTGGCCCCTTTTAACTTTAAATAAACAAACAGAAAGACCCTATTATTCCTAACGTTTTATGGGTGTCAGTTACAATTGTTGGTGTTTTTTTCAATATTCCTTTTTCTGTGAGATTACCAAACAATTTCCTGTTCCAGTTAAGTTCGGTTACCTCCCCAAAAAAAGAAAATAGGATTGTGATCTTAATACTATAGAAATGTGGAATCAGAACCAGTCAATTGAGCAATTGTTATCAGGTCAGAACCAAATATCGTTACTATAAGTAAACATCTAATCCCTTCCAGTTCACAAATCGTCGAACGAAAAAAAAAAAAATAAAAAATAAAAAAAAAAACACGTTCGATTCTGATCACGTACTTTTTCGTATTTAGTGATAATAATACATATTGGGTTTAATAATAATAATAATGATAATAATGATAATACATACCCTATAATCTTGTGGCATATATTTATTGGGAAGCAAGATTAGTGGACAATCGAGCACGTTGTCTCATCAAATTTCAGTAGCCCGTTTTTTTCCTTCAGCTTGTTCTGGATGACAGTCAGGATATTATACAGGAACGTCAAGGTAGGTGTTTCGACGCCGTTCTGTTTCGCAATCCTGAGCGGGTTCCCTAGTATTACCTCAAGCTCCATCAGCTGGCCCTTCTGTACGTCAACGCACATCGAGGGTGTGAACATGCGTTTGGCTGAGATGTTCAGGAAAAAGTCAACGAATTTTTCCTCGATGACAATGCCTTCGGAGGCCGCAATATTAACGATATCGTGCATCGCCGGTAGGAACAGCGCAGCCCTTGTGCTGTCCTCATGCCCAAACTCAATGGTCCGTGGGACGTCCAGCCCCACAATGGCCGTCGTGGTGTTTATGGCCGCATTATACAGAAGCTTCTTCCAGCGCGAGTAACGTACACGCTCGTCTACCTCAACGTGGTTCTTGTCGCCGGCGTCGTAGATCACAGCGAACCTCTTGGCGCTCTCAATTGCGCGCTTATCGTCGGGGTCGAAGGCGCCAACAGACAGGTTATCCGTCCCGACGTGTTTGATATGCGCCTTGCCGACCTTCGTAGAGCCTACAATCTCCACACCAGACAGGACAACGTAATTGTACTTCTCGGTGCTCAAGGTGGTGACGAGCTCGCGCTCGATGTCAATGCCGTTCTGGATCAGAACAACAGACGTCATTCTCTCGGGATCCATGGCGCCATTGCTCTCCAGGAACGGCTTCGCCAACACCGGGACCGTGGAGCTCTCGGGACCGTCCGGGATATTCTTCGTCGTGATTACTACGTAGTCGAAGAACTTCCCGCTCTGGCTGGCCTCTCCCACATCACGGTACACATTGTGGGGTCTCCAGCCCCGCACAGCACCGTAATCACAAGAATCAATCTCGTATCCGTGCTCAACCACCTGGTCGTAGTCGCTGCGCACCACCATCGATAACTCACATTTACCGGCATGGTACATCGACAGCGAGCTGACCACCCCAACACCGCCAGCGCCAACAACAACTACATTACAGTCCGGCATCCTTTTATCTGTTTATCTTCTTGGCGTCCTGGACACTAAACAGCTTATCATGTCATGTCATGACCTTTTTAGTAACTGAGAGCTGAAACCAGGTAGCTTTTGTAAATAGTGATACCTAATAAGTTACGAAAGGGGTCATGCCAAGAGATGGAAAACAAGTAGGTATACAATATGGAAGGCCAGAAGAATAGGAAGCGGTGATTGTGTGTTGGATGTATTTCCAAAGTAGTTGCTTTGTTTATCAGTGTATGATGTTGAATAATTGGTCGTACAAGTAAAAAAGAGAGACAGAGAAAATATACAGCGGGCCAGCGAGGGGATATCCCCGGTCAAAAATGGAGGAGACCATGCCAAAGAGTAATGTAATCAATATAATCAACCGTAAATCTAGCCTTATATTATATTACAATAAATCATATCATATCACGTCATATCATGTCATATCATACGAGAATGAAATAAAATACCAATTGGAGCTGTTACTAGGATTGATCTTGCAAGAACCACACAACATTAACAGCAACTGAATACATTTAACCCTTTATGTGTTTTACAGCCGCTATCTATAGTGCTTAATAGTGTATTATAATGGCTTTTAAGTGATCACGTTTATTATCCCCTTTCACGTCATATCTTTTTTCAAATTTCGCCCTCAGAAATTTTTTTCTCAGCTTTCTTCAAATGTTTTGAAAATTGAAGAAATCTACAATTGAAGCATTACTTCGGTATTGTAAAAGAAAACCTTATATCGTGACAGCAGGTAGTCGTATACTTATTTGGCATTGGTTGTTGTTATCATAACTACTGGTTTTTGTTATATTAACAGACAAAAAAAATATAAAATAAAAAGGATATTCTTTTAAGTGATGAGCGTTGTGGCGAAAAAGAGTCCATCCAATGCAACTTTCAAGAACAAGGAGAAACCGCAAGAGGTGCGCCGCGCTAACATCGTGGCAGCCAGGGCTGTTGCAGACGCTATCCGTACGTCTCTAGGTCCTAAGGGTATGGATAAGATGATAAAGACGTCGCGTGGTGATATTATCATTTCTAACGATGGGCATACTATCTTGAAGCAGATGGCTATCTTACACCCGGTTGCGAAGATGCTTGTTGACGTATCGGCGGCGCAGGACTCTGAAGCCGGTGACGGTACTACGTCTGTTGTTATCCTGACTGGTGCTCTTCTGGGTGCTGCGGACAGGCTGCTGAACAAAGGGATTCACCCCACGATCATTGCTGAGTCGTTCCAGAGAGCTGCAAAGAGATCGGTGGATATCCTGTTGGAGATATGTCGTCCAATTTCCCTAAACGATAGAGAGGATTTGATCCGTGCCGCGTCTACTTCATTGAGTTCTAAGATTGTCTCTCAATACTCTTCCTTCTTGTCCCCATTGGCTGTTGACTCTGTCCTGAAGATTACTGAGAAGGATGCTGATTCCGTGGATTTGAATGACATTAGATTGATCAAGAAAGTGGGAGGTACTATCGGGGACACCGAGACAGTTGACGGTGTGGTTCTGACGCAAACTGCAGTGAAGACTGCTGGTGGTCCAAGTATGAAGGAAAAGGCCAGGATCGGTTTGATTCAGTTCCAAATTTCTCCTCCAAAACCAGATACTGAGAATAACATTGTCGTCAGTGACTATAGACAGATGGATAAGATCCTGAAAGAAGAAAGGGCATACCTTCTGAATATCTGCAAGACTATCAAGAAGGCCAAATGTAATGTGCTACTGATTCAGAAGTCCATCCTAAGAGATGCCGTTAACGACCTGGCACTGCATTTCCTGGCCAAACTTGGTATCATGGTCGTAAAGGATATTGAAAGGGAAGAAATAGAATTTTTATCCAAGAGCTTGGGTTGTAAGCCAATTTCTGACTTGGAGCTATTCACAGAAGATAGATTAGGATCCGCCGATTTGGTGGAGGAGACAGACAGCGATGGAACCAAAATTGTCAAGCTATCTGGTATCAAGAGTAATAACGCTAAACCAACGGTCTCTGTTATCATACGTGGTGCCAACAGTATGATCTTGGATGAGACCGAACGTTCTTTACATGATGCTCTATGTGTTATTCGTTGTCTAGTGAAACAGAAGGGTCTGATAGCTGGCGGTGGTGCTCCAGAAATCGAAATATCAAGGAGGTTAGAAAAGGAGTCAAGATCGATGGAAGGCGTTGAAGCGTATATCTGGCAAGAGTTTGCACAGGCTTTGGAAGTTATTCCAACCACTTTAGCTGAAAATGCAGGTCTAAATAGTATCAAAGTTATCACTGAACTGCGTTCGAAGCATGAAAACGGTGAAGTTTACGAGGGTATTTCCGTCAGAAGGTCTGGTACGACTAACACTTACGAAGAACATATTTTGCAACCTGTCTTAGTTAGTACAAGCGCAATCACACTAGCTTCGGAATGTGTTAAGTCTATCCTTCGTATTGATGATATTACCTTTAGCCGTTAAATTTGGTTATGATATTTTTCCTTACTGATCCCATTGTATCGTAAAATATGTTAACATAATCAGTATATATATCTTTTCGATAGATTTATATGTAATTGTTATAGTAACCTCGTATGCATTTTATTTTTTTTAAACTTGCACAATGTTAATATAGACTATTGATTATCAGCTGAAAAAAGGCCTCGATGGTGAACGCTTATTAGATGCGAATGCAGATTTTTATATGACAGGTAAATTATATAACATTTTTATTTTTAATTCTCTTGAAATTTATCAGTTGCAGATCAAAACTTCCTCAGATAGGTTACAGCATTTTTGCTGAAGATGTATGAAGTCCCGCTGAGTATTGTTGTAGCACCTACGATGTATCCAAGCCATGTGAAACCAGTCTTAAACGTTTGCAATACCTGTTTATCCCCTTCTTCATTCTCAGCCTCGTCGATTTCGACCTTTTCAGCGTCTAAAATCAATATAACAACACCTAACCCAAGATAGATCATCTGGAGAAAGGTATTCCACTTGGATATCAATAGCGGTTGCACTACTGCACTGGGGAATTTAAAGAAATTCCAATACGATTCCCAGTTGACTTTGCTGTACTTGTGTTTTAAAGACCTGTACCGTATGTATAACGCACTGAAACCCATAAGAACGTCGCGCCCCAATATTAGCGTTGCTATACTCATAGGTATGATCTGCGGGCCCGGCGGGAACGCCAACGCCGCCGTGGTAATAATCATCAAGAGCTTATCTGCCATTGGATCCAATATCGTTCCGACATCCGACTTCATGTTGTATTTTCTGGCAATATACCCGTCCAAGAAATCCGAAATACTTGAGTAAGCGAACAATGAAAGCGCAGGTGCCAATTGGTTGCTTAAAAGACAGTACCCAATCAAAGGTGTAGTGGCTATTCGAGAAATTGTGATCATATTTGGAATTGTAAGGACGCCCAACGGCTTGACCGCCTTAGATTGATATCTAACCTGCAACAACAGTTTACAACATCTCTTCCGGTTTTGGAGTCCAAACGGTATCCTGCAAGGTAGCATCACTTTGACCTTCTCTTCTAGTTAGTTTTGGGAACGTCGTTGCGATGCGAGACGGGCTTTATATAACGCAAATTTAGCCTCTTAAACAGAGAGTCAAGATGTCATGACTAAAAAAGTTTGAAGACTTCAGAACTTTTTTCAGTGAAACTACGCTTTGATGTTGGAATTGCGTGAAAAAAAAAAAGGTGAAAAATATCGATGCGATGAGCTTTTGATCCATATAGAACTGACTACAATATTTCACGATAACTTGAATTCCTAGACTGTTATTGATTGTTTTTGGCCAACCATGTATTTGAACAGGTTTGTATCTTGAAAGATAAGCAACTGAAAAAAAAACAGATAAAAAAAGAAATAAAAGATAAAAAAGGTATAAATAGTGGATAAGTCCTTGTCAAGTTTTGTTTTCTCGACCACAAATACTTGAGCAGATACATAAAAAGAAGCAGAAACCAATGAATGTTTTAGTTTATGAAGGGCGTGGTACTACGCCTGGTTCGGTGAGACACGTTGTTGAGTCGCTTCGTATATTTTTAGAACCATACTACGCTGTTAGTACGGTGACCATTCGTACGCTTGAGCAAGAACCTTGGATGGGAAAAGCTGCAGCAATTGTGTTCCCGGGCGGTAGAGATCTGCCTTATGTCTCCGACTGTAAGAGAGTCATCCCCAAGATTAGAAAATTTGTTAACCATTATGGTGGTACCTATATTGGGTTCTGTGCTGGTGGGTATTTTGGAAGTAGTAAGGTTGAGTTTGCGAAAGGTGATCCGACTTTGGAAGTTGTTGGCGATAGAGACCTCAACTTCTTTCCTGGAATTACCAGAGGACCTGTTTTTGGTACTTTCGAATACAATAGCGAGTTCGGTGCTCGTGCCGTCAAATTGTCTGTGAATGGTGGCACAGAATTCTCCACTTATTACAATGGTGGTAGTTGTTTTGTTGATGCTGAACTCTATGAAAACGTGGAAGTACTAGCTCGATATGAGGACGATGTAACCGTTCAATATTCAGATAATCCTTCATCAAAAGCTGCACACGCAGCTGCTGTTATACTGTGTAGCGTTGGAAAGGGGAAGGCTCTTTTGACTGGACCACATCCTGAATTTACTCCAGAAATTCTGCGGAAGAATAAAGACGAGAAGATCCAAAAGGAGATCCTCGGGATACTGGAAGAGAATGAACCAATGCGTTTGGAATTTATGAAGAAAATTTTAATTGCTGCCGGTTTGAAATGTAACGATTCTCCTACTTCTGGAAGACCTCATTTAACTCCATTGTTATTGGGAGCAAATCCAGGTAACAGAGAAGAATTAGTTAACGCATTTGAACATAATCTTCAAAATAATATTGAGAATTGCCAAGTTAAAGACGACCACGATGAATTTGATGGTGAAACTGAGCGGTTTCTGTTATATAAAGGTTATAGGCATTTCGAAAAGGCTAATAATCTTCTGTCTGGAATTGATCCCGACGATTCACCAAAAGCAATGATATTTCCCTCTAATGAAGATTCTTTACCATCTTGTGAGATTTCTGGAGATTTCAATTTCAAAAGATATTTTGAGCACCTAAATCCTCAAAATACTGTAGGTTCGTTGTTATTGTACGGCGAAGTACTTACCTCAACTAGTTCATTGTTGAATAACAACAAAGTTCTACTCCAATCGATTCCTGAAAACACGATGTTGTTTGTTGGGTCGATTCAACTGGCAGGCCGCGGAAGAGGAAACAATGTTTGGGTCAATCCTAGGGGTGTTTGCGCATCAACAGCAGTGCTAAATTTACCTACGGTATCTCCAAAAACTGGTAATAGCATATCAGTTGTATTTGTTCAATATCTGGCTATGTTAGCTTATTGTAAAGCCATTCGCTGTTATTCCCCCGGATATGAAGATATTCCCGTCAGAATTAAGTGGCCAAATGATTTATACGCTTTAGATCCAAAATATTACAAGGAAAAGAATATGAAACTATTAAATACAGGTTTCGATCACGGACAGGTACCATTGACTGATATTGAACCCGCTTATGTCAAGATATCAGGTCTTTTGGTGAATACTAATTTTGTTAATGGTAAATACTCACTTTTGTTGGGATGTGGCTTAAATATCAGTAGTGAGGCTCCTACTACATCTCTTAAAAGTTGGGTTGATATATTGAATAAAGAAAGAGAGCAAGTAAGATTGGATCCACTACCTTACGTAGAAACGGAGAAGCTTTTAGCACTTTATATGAACAACCTTCAATTAATTTTGGAACGCTTTGTTGATCATGGGGCCAAGGTTGTTCTTCCAGAATACTACCGGTATTGGTTACATAGCAATCAAATTGTTACCTTATCCGATCATGGCGACTCCCGTGCTATCTTGAAAGGAATTACAGACGATTATGGTATGTTAATTGCACACGAATTAACCCCCGGGAGCAACACCCAAACTACTGGACATGTTTTCCATCTACAACCAGATGGTAATTCATTCGATATTTTTAAAGGATTGATTTCCAAGAAGGCAACATAGCTGTGTAATTATAAACTGGCACAGGTTCTATATACTTATATCCTCGAGACTTAGTATTTTAATTTCTTTATTAAGTTTTGCATTTACTGTTAAATAATCTATAGAATAGATGACCTTTTTAACACATAAGGTAAAATATGATACAATGATATTGTTGAAAATCACAAAAATGAATAATAAGGGCGTGCATAAATTTTTTGAAGCTACTGATGTAGTTATTCATCCTTTTTTTCCTCCTCATCATTATTTGAATAGGTTGGCGAGCCTGGGCTATAACTTGGGGAAGTAGGAGAGTATGATGGTGAAGTGGGAGAGTATGATGGTGAAGTAGGCGAGTATGATGGTGAAGTTGGTGAGTATGATGGTGATGTAGGAGAGTATGATGGTGAAGTTGGGGAGTATGATGGTGAAGTTGGGGAGTATGATGGTGATGTAGGAGAATAAGACGGTGAGGTTGGACTGTAGCTTGGTGAAGTTGGGCTATAACTTGGTGAGGTTGGGCTATAGCTTGGCGAGGTTGGAGAATATGATGGTGAGGTTGGACTATAACTTGGCGATGTAGGACTATAACTTGGTGAGGTTGGACTGTAGCTTGGTGATGTGGGTGAGTACGATGGTGATGTTGGACTGTAGCTTGGTGATGTGGGCGAGTACGATGGTGAGGTTGGCGAATAAGAAGGTGACGTTGGACTGTAACTTGGTGATGTGGGAGAGTAGGATGGCGAAGTAGGGCTGTAACCAGGAGAACTTGGAGAGAACCCTGGAGAAGATACACCGCCGAACCCTGGAGATGCAGGTGCGTCACCATATGCGGCAAATGGAGAAGTCGCACCACCATAGTCAGCACCGCCATAGGCAGTAAATCCACCAGACATAGCGTCAGAGGAACCGGCATCAACCAAGGGCGAGAACATAAGTTCATCCTTAACATCAATATCTGTGTTGACAAGGCCGGCTTCGTTGCTGTAGGGTGTAGATCCACCATCTTGACCATCTTCAAGTTCGGTAATCTTTTGCTCAGGCATATATTTAACCAAGGAATCCTCATCGATCATGACATCAAACGCACCAGTACCTATTGGTGCCATTTGACCCAGAATAACATTTTCTGAGACACCACGACAATCATCTAGTTCGGCCGAAGCACCAGCTTCAAATAGGATTTCGACAGTTTCTTCAAATGAACACCTCATCAAAGCACCAGTTGATGACCTATTGAAACCATGTCTTGTAACAGACGTCAAACCACCTTGAGTTGTCATGACATCGACTAGCAAGGCCATATGACGGTAGTTGACGTAAGAACCATCAGATGCGATAACATTGTAAACTTCTTGGTATAGTGCGGCACGGCCTGCTTCGATACCTAGAACCTCCATGATATCAATGAAGGAATTGGTATAAATTCTAGTTGGGTCAATACCTGGAACAGTCATGACTTCAGATAGGTTTACACCATCAGTTTCAAGAACCCATTCAGGAACTTTTTGATATTCACCCGTTTCGTTTGGAACCTTACGGTCATATTTCATCATAACCACACGTTCAATACCTTCGATACCACGTAAGGTGATATTTTCCAGCATGGTATTTTCAATCTTCTTCAACATGTGATCTTCTTCGGCTTCTGTTTCAGCATCAAGAGCTTTAGGACGAACAACACGACAACGAATAATCAGTTTATCAGCATTATCTTCTGACCAGATAACAAACAAATCATTCTTAAATGTATCCTTGATCCTTTCACCTACTTGACCCATAGTTAAATCTTTATCGTTCATGGCAGCACGGTCTAATTCTAGACGCAACAACCATGGAGATTGCTGGTCAAGAAGCTTCTCGGTTTCGTCGTCTAGCAAAGAGAAATGTAACTGAATAATTTCTTCATCTTCCGCGATAACTGTCGAGCGCGGATCAGGATCATAATAAATTTCAGAGGCAACGGTAACACTCTTTAATGTGGTGTGCTCTATCGCAGATCTGATTAACTTAGCTTTCTCTTGGTCAATAGCATATTCTGGTTCTAAATAAACAGTCAGAGATGGTGTTTTCATATTCTTGGCCACATTCAAAATTTCCTTTAAACGAGGAACACCGGATGTAACCTTCTTAGATGCAACACCTGCAAAATGGAAAGTATTCAAGGTCATTTGTGTAGCTGGTTCACCAATAGATTGAGCTGCCAGAACACCAACCATTTCACCAGGATGAACAATTGATCTCAGGAATTGAGATTCGACGTTGTTCAAGACCCATTCAAAGGCTTCTTTGGTTAATCTGTATTCTTGTAGAACTCTACGTGTAGCTAGCCGTGAACGTACCAAACAGCAGAAAAGTGTAATCGCGTCCTGTTGAGCTTTCTGAATTATATCACTCTTACTACGAAGCACCAGTAATTTCTCTTGCAAATCTCTGACATTGTTGATTATTTCGGGTATAGTTAGATCAGATGGTTTAGTATGATCAATTCTGAAAGTTTGTTGAGCATTTTGGATGATACGTCTGATATTGACTGGTAGCGGCCAGTTCGATTCACCATCACTAAATATTTTTCTGAGGGAGCGACGGTCCTCCACTAGTTGTTTATATTCTTCATCTAGTGCCGTTTGGATCTTCAGGTCACCTATAATCTCAGAACCAGATTCTAATAGTGAAGGTTCAAGGGAGTTAGTGGTATTCAATAGATCTATTCTGTACCTTCTCTCAAAAGCCCTGTCCGAACCACCCATAGTATCTAGGGATTGCTTTTCTATATGCGCTGCATCCATACCATCTTCACCATAAATGAACTGAATAACATTACCCAGGGAATTTCTTGTAGTACCATCATAATGAACCATAATATCTTCTAAAGCTTTAACTAGACGACGTTGAATATAGCCAGTCTCTGCAGTTTTGACAGCAGTATCAATCAAACCCTCTCTACCACCCATAGCATGGAAAAAGAATTCTTGTGGAGTTAGACCTCTTAGATAGGAATTTTCGACAAAACCCTTAGATTCGGGCGAATAGTCATCCTTAGAGAAATGCGGCAGTGTACGATCCACAAAACCAAAGCCAATACGTTTACCTTCAACTGATTGTTGCCCAACACAAGCAGACATTTGTGCAATGTTAATGAATGAACCTTTCGAACCGGCGCTTACCATCTGTTTAACATTGTTTAAATCCTTCAGATTCATCTCAGCAAGACGACCGGCCTTATCTCTAGCTTCATTTAAGTAACGAACAACATTATCTTCAAAAGATTCACGAAGTGTCATACCATGTTTAGCTGTCAGAAGGTTTGCCTGTGCTTCCTTTGTAACAGCCTCGACCTTTTTCTTTGCATCAGCAATGGTTTCACTAATTTCCCTCATAGTCTGACCATCAGCAACAGTATCACCAATACCAGTTGAGAAACCGTTATGTAATAGCCAAAAATTGACAACCTTCTGAATATTACCAAATAGTCTTGCGCAAACTGTAGGACCTTTTTCCCTAGTGACAACGTGGATAAGGCCACCGCTGGAAGAGCCAACAGTTTTCTTATCTACTGTACCAAATATAATTTCACCATCAATGATAAGCATACCATTATCCTTAGGTGATAATAACGTCGTACCTTCATCGAAACGCTGTAAATGAATACCGTTTGGAATAGCAACAGAAAGTATTTGCTTACCGGTCCAAAGTGGCTTAGGTTTTAAAACTGCAGGGATAGGGATGACACCATCCCAGTCTGGTACCCAGTATAACATATTTAGGACTTCATCAAATTCCAAAAAGGAGTCACGCAAAGTCAATTTTCTGATACCACACAACGTATCTTGCACAATACCCATACATGGCTTATTGGACTGTGGTGAAACAATTTGTAATGGCACGGCACATAATTGTGATAACTCAGCTCTGGTTTCTTCCGATTGAGGGACGTGCAAGTTCATTTCGTCTCCATCAAAATCGGCATTGTATGGTGATGTCACAGACAGGTTCAGTCTAAATGTAGAATAAGGAACTACCTTAACTCTGTGTGCCATCATAGACATTTTATGAAGAGATGGTTGACGATTGAAAAGTACAGGATCTTCATCCATAATATGACGTTCGACCTTCCAACCATATTGAAGTTGAACATCCCCAGATCTCTTACTGTATCTCAAGTCAATACGATCGCCATTGTCACGGATAACGTATTTAGCACCGGGGTGTTCATTTGGACCATTACGGACAAGTTGACTTAGACGATCAATATTATACGGTGTAACAACTTCTGGATAAGTGAGCGTTCTTGCAATAGATTTCGGAACACCAACCTGATCTAATTCTAGATTTGGGTCACCAGAAATAACCGTTCTTGCTGAGAAATCAACACGCTTACCCATTAAGTTACCTCTAATACGACCTTCCTTACCCTTTAAACGCGCTCTAATAGATTTAACTGGACGGCCAGATTTCTGCAGGGCCTGAGGCTGACCTGCAATATCGTTATCCATGTAAGTAGCAACATGAAATTGTAGTAAACTTTCTGCTTCTTCTACAGCGTGGTGTGGTGCACCATTATGTTCTAGAGTTTCTAAACTAATATTAGCTTTCAAGATATCAGCCAGTTTAAAGGTTAAATCATCTTCACCTCTTTGTGATTCATTGAAAGAAATAGATGGACGGACTGGGGGAGGTGGGACTGGTAAGACTGTTAGAATCATCCACTCTGGGCGAGCAAATTCTTCGTTGAACCCTAATCTATAAGAGTCTTCAGGAGAGATGTGTTTAAATATATTCAGGATTTCTTCAGTACTCAAGACTCTTTGTTCAGGTTCGTCGGAATCGCCGCCTGTGCCCTTGTCTTTTTTCCAACTACCAACCAACTTCAAACCATCTTTACGAATAGTAGGCTGTGCGTTACCGCAACCTCCCCTTGATATCAGCTTAGTAGGGTCTTCTTCGGATGGAACGTCAGTCTCACAAACCATTTTGGTTTTACATAAACTCCAAACAGCATTAAATCTCTTCTTTGGGTCCTTGATTTGGATGACTTGTCTCATTTGTTCGTTGTGCTCATCTAATAGCAATTTACCACAATGCATACACAAACTCTCACAGACTTTTTTGATTTTGGAAATGAAACCAACATGGAAAACCGGTTTGGCTAAATCGATGTGACCGAAATGGCCAGGACACTCGTTCATACCTTCCTGACACGTCTGACATTTTAAGTTTCGATCTATTGAACCTAATCTGGGATCATTCAAACCACCAATTTTGGCTCTAGTTTGTGTTTCATCCATTGTTTCTGGAAATCGAATTTTAGCAACACTAATAGCCCTTGTTTCCTCTGGAGAAAACAAGCCAAATTGGACTTCTTTTACAGTTCGCAAAGGTGCGCTGGAGTATTGTTGACCAACCATATTTTTTTTTATTTTTTTTTTTTTAGACGATAGTTTTTTAGATGTTTTTTTTTTATAAAAAGTTTTCTTTTTGTTCTTTTTAGACAATACTATTCCAAAAAGGTCTAATAAAGTAATTATAGCTTCTCCTCTTTGCTTCTATAGCTTAATAGTATTTCTTCCGAATATCAAAATAAAATCAAAAAAATCTCAATTTTTTTTTTCCTTATTCTTTCAGCTCTCAACAGAATTATAATACAGGTAAATGAAAGAAACGCAATTGAAAAACTTCTGAAGGGTGTATATTTATAATATTCTTTCTCTTGGTATCTTCTTAATTAAAAAAAAAAAATATCTTTTTTTCTGTAAATTAACCAATTAAGGAAATAAAGTGTCTGATAAAAAAATATTTTCTTTCTTCTTCCGGATGTATTCTCGACTAGATAGCCCTTCCAGTTTAGGATAGAGTCTTATGGAGATGTTCTCTCTTTCGTGAATTGTTGTTAAATGAAATTTAACAAATTGACAAAAATAAAAAAAAGTGTTATGAGAGTCACTAAATCACTCTGGTAAACAAATTTTCTGGGTATTTGGGAATGGAACCAGTTCCGTTCTCCTCTCGAACTTCAACCTTCTTTTTTTTATCAAGGGAATTAAAAAAAAACTTATTCTCCACTCACAAAGCAGAAAAAGTCTCCTGTGTTCTTTTTCGTTATCAAGATAAAACCCAAAGACAGTAACAAGAAAACTTAATAAATAAAAAAAGATATCTTCTTTTTATTAATAAGTGTCTGCTTGTTTGTGGGGCAGGAGGTCCTTGGTCTAGTAATATAAAAACCACATTCGTTTACTTAAAAGCACTCAAGAACTTGTTTTGCTTTCATTATTTTTTCATATTTTCTCGTTGGAAAGAAAAAAATTGAAAGAAAAAAAAAAGTGACAACATCTTCGTTAGAAGTTACACTTATTTACCCGGATATGAGTCGCCACCGAATCACGTGATCTACGTAGTCAGTAACACCACCAGTCTATATATATATATATATATATATATA